>JAQFVV010012514.1:2872569-2875069 GCA_028023455.1 Epiperipatus broadwayi
CAAAGAAATTGATCTACAGCTAACGCACTCAAAAAGTACGGCTTAGTATCTAACTTTAATTATGTAATAGACAGGAAAGCTGTGCTGCCAGTATTTACAAAACATAGTTACGTTTAATATCTTATTAAACAAAAACATCACCTAACGGATATTCCCACAGTGCACGAGTCCAGCAGGCGCATTAATTATTACATTTAAAGGCACACCACCTCAATGTTTTTACTGCAAACAGCGTACCACATAGTTAAAGATTGCCCAGTTAAGTTTTGTACCCAATGTGGTATCAAAATGAATGATTAGCATCAAGTGCTCAAATTCCTCCCAATGCACAACCTGCGTTTGATACCTTAATTCATGAAACTAATCCAGAGACAACAACCACTGGAAGAAAGTGTCGTTGAGGAAGGTAATAAGCTTTCATTGCTAGAGGGCCCAACATCGCATGACATTAATAAAGTAATATGCGCCGCACACAGACACGATGGATGCAGCATATATAAAGCGAGTTTGAATCAAGCAATCAATGTATCACCAATTCATCAGCTAATCCCAGTGATAATGACTCAAACAACTCAGACTCTTTTCTTCCTGTGAAGGCCAAAAAATTCAAAAGAAAAACATAAAGAAAACTATCCCCAGCCCACCCAATGACACTCAAAACATTGAAGTCTCTACTATACCTTCCACTATATCTCCTAAGTGCGTTTCAGAAACCACTATACCAGCTAAGAAAAAAATTTAAATCCACTAATTCCAACTCTATACCAACAAGAATTACCGCAGGACTCGCACTGGACCAGACAGCTACTTACTAAGGGCACTTCCCTTACCCCTGAGCAATTAGGTTTTTTCTCTGGGGTTGATACTCATACGCAGAAAAACCAAAAGAAAAAAAGATGCAAGCATTGAAAACACAGAAATATTATTGCAGGAGTGATACTTCTACGACAGAGGTATGAAGAGCTTGTATTTATCTATGCCAATAATACTACACTTACAAGACTGATTAATAATTCAATACAGACTCTTTTGCATAATAATGTCAACTCCTATTTAAACCATTATTTTGTACTGCACACATATAAGTGCAACGGATATCCACGTCAACAAGACTACACTTAGCTATGAAGGTTTTGTTTTCTTCAGTTAACGTCAGAGGGATAAACTCTCCTCACAGAATGTTTGCCATTACAGATTGGATTAAGCAAACTCTCCCACATATTCTCATATTCACTGAATGCTTGGTCTCAGTGAATTCCAGTTTTAAACCTGAGCATCATTTAAACAGATTTGGTTTTTCCAAGTTCTCAATGTCTAACTACTCTGCTGCTGGAGTTGGTGTTTTTTCCATCATACATCACCATTTCAATCATTTAATATATCATATTTGGACCAACACATGACCATATTCTCACTACATAATCATGCATTTAAAATCAATGTGATTGCACTATATCTATTACAACCAACCAGCCCTCATTCATCAACTAATAAATAGTATAAACCTCCACTTAGCTACAAATCCCTACCCTACACTTCTGTTAGGGGGATTTCAATATGCCATACATGGACTTTACACTCAAATATCTTCATTTACATCAATAAAAAACTTATGAGTGCGGAAGGTTTTTTTCATCTGAGTCAATCTCCTTCTACTCTAAAAAACACTCATCATTTATAGATCTTTTTTATTCACCAGAGCTTCATTTTCTAATTCAACCTACCTTAGCACCAGTTACTTTCTCAGATCATTGTTCATTAAACGTAGAAATAGAGATGGATATAAACATACAATCAGCTCTTTCTCTTACTAACACTACCGCCTTTTATTAAAAGCCAATTCACCAGAAGCCATCATATCAGAAATATATATATATTTTAAAAAAATTAATATTTTATTACTTAACCCACCGGATGCCTGGTTTGCATTTATCAACATAGTCTCAGCCACTATAAAGCATTATACAGCAAAAAATCCTGCACCCAACCAAGCTGCTAGTCAAACTAGAACTGTTACATACAAAACTTCATAGCACAATTAGTAATTCATCATCAATTAACACCATACTTTCTCTCAAGCAAGAATATAAACAAACCCAGCTTACATTGGCTGATTATCTTTCGATTAAGAAAGCAAGGCATTTTTAAAAAACACACACAATTGGACTACAGGTTATATACGATGGGCTTTGGGTTATAAGCCTATTAATCCCACTCCTTCCTCTATTCTTCTGGATAATGATATACTAGCAGGTGAAAACATGATCCCATGCATACTTAAGCATTTTATGGCCAGATTTCAGCAGCAACCCAAACTAATTCTTAAACCCTTTTGCTTTGGTTTTTCTTCAACATTGCTTAACATCACAGACCAAGACATAATTGCAAAAATTAATAATATACCAAATAGCTCACATCCCGGTTTGCATGCGATCCCAAAATTTCTACTAGCTCATCTCAGCCACTTCACAGTCCCCATAATCCGTAACATGCTTATCTT
>JAQFVV010012514.1:2880069-2883332 GCA_028023455.1 Epiperipatus broadwayi
TAATATCTTATTAAGCAAAACATCACCCAACGGATATTCCCACAGTGCACGAGTCAGCAGCGAGGCGCTAAGTTAATACATTTAAAGGCACACCACCTCAATGTTTTTACTGCAAACAGCGTAGACAGCGTACCTGAAAGGTTGCCCAGATTAAGTTTTGTTGCCCAATGTGGTACCCATCAAAATGAATGGTCCGTATCAGTGCTCATATTCCTCCCAATGCACAACCTCGTTTGATACCTTAATTCATGAAACAATCCAGAGACAACAACCACTGGAAGAAAGTGTGGGTTAGGGAAGGTAATAAGCTTTTCATTGCTGAGAGGGACCTAACATCGTATGACATTAATAAAGGAATGTAAGCGCTACTTACAGACACGAGTGGATTAGCAACGTTATATATAAAGCGAGTTTGAATCAAGCAGTCAATGTATCACTAATTCATCAGCTAATCCCAGTGATAATGACTCCAAACAACTCAGACTCTTTTCTTCCTGTGAGAGAGCCAAAAAAATTCAAAAGAGAAAAACATAAAGAAAACTATCCACAACCCACCCAATGACGCTCAAAACATTGAAGTCTCTACTATACCTTCCACTATATCTCCAAAGTACGTTTCAGAAACCACTATACCAGCTAAAGAAAAAATTTAAATCCACTAATTCCAACTCTATACCAACAAGAATTACTTCAGGACTCTTGCACTGGATCAGACAACTACTATACTAAGGGCACTTCCCTTACCCCTGAGCAATTAGTGGTTTTTCTCTGGGGGTTGATACTCCACTGCATAGAAAAACCAAAAGAAAAAATTAAGATGCAAGCATTGAAAACACAGAAATATTATTGCAGAGTGATACTTCTACGAATTAGAGGTATGAAAGAGCTTGTATTTTATCTATGTTCAATAATACTACACTTACAAGACTGATTAATAATTCAATACAGGCTCTTTTTGCATAATATCATCAACTCCTATTTAAACCATTATTTTGTACTTTGCACACATATAGAGATGCAAGGATATCCCATCAACAAGACTACACTTAGCTATGAAGGTTTTGTTTTTCTTTGGTTAACGTGGAAGAGGATAAACTCTCCTCACAGAATGTTTGCCATTACAGATTGGATTAAACAGAACTCTCCCACATATTCTCATATACTAAAGGACAAGCATTCGAGTAATTCCAGTTTTAAACCAGAGCATCATTTGAACAGATTTGGTTTTCAGTTCCTCTGTGTCTAACTACTCTGCTTGCTGGAGTTGGGTAATTTTTCCATCATACATCTTTGTTCAATCATTTAATATATCATATTTGGACCAACACATGACCATATTCTCACTACATAATCATGCATTTAAAATCAATGATTGCACTATATCTATAATAGCAGCCCTCATTCATCAACTAATAAATAGTATAAACCTCACATAGCTACAAATCCCTACCTACACTTCTGTTGGGGATTTCAATATGCCATACATGGACTTTCACGCAAAATATCTTCATTTCATCAATAAAAAACTTAGCATGAGTCTGGAGAGTTTTTCATCACAATCAGTAATCTCCTTCTATAAAAACACTCATCACTTATAGATCTTCTTTTACTTACCCGAAACTATTTCTAATCCAACCTACCTTAGCACCAGTTACTCTCAGATGTTATTCAATTAGTAAAATAGAGATCGTTCTCAAGCACAATCAAGCTCTTTCTTATAACACTACACGCCTTTTATTAAAAGCCAATTCACCAGAAACCATCATATGAGAAATATATATATATTTTTAAAAAAAAAATTAATATTTTATTACTTAACCCACCGGATACTAGTTGCATTTATCAGCTTATGATCTCAGCCACTATAAAACATTATACAGCAAAAAATCCTGCCCCAACCAAGCTGCTAGTCAAACTAAGAACTGTTACATACAAAACTTCTTAGCACAAAATTAGTAATTATGTGTAATTAACACCATACTTTCTCTCAAGCAAGAATATAAGCAAGCAAACCCAACTTACATTGGCACAGTTCATCTTTCGATTAAGAAAGCAAGGCATTTTAAAAAACACACACAATTGGACTACAGGTTAATATACGATGGGCTTTGAGTTATAACCCTATTAATCCTCACTTCACTATTCTTCCACAGATAATGATATACTAGCAGGTAACATGATCCCTTAAGCATATAGCATTTGCATGGCCAAGATTTCAGCAGCAACCCAAACTAATTCTTAAACCCTTTTGCTTTAGTTTTTCTTCAACATTACTTAACATCACGAGACAAGACATGATTACAAAAATTAATAATATACCAAATAGCTCACATCGGTTTGCATGCGATCCCACATTTCTACTAGCTCATCTCAGCCACTTTCACAGTCCCCTGTGTAACCAACATGCTTATCCTTTTTATCAAGAACAAATCCATAATATCTATTCACTCTATCCCAGTTTCACTGGTCCCCTTTCCCTAAGAAAAACCTGCAATCCTGCCCTCCCTCTTCACCAATCTTAGGTCAGTCCCATCTAATACACCTCTAAACAGTCAAAATCTAATGGAAGTCCCTGTTAAAAAGACAAGATCAGCCCTATAATACTGCCTTATCTCCAAAGTTTCACCGATTTGCCAAAAAAGGCAGCTACTGCCTGAAGCACTAACCCATGTTTAATAGAATGCTAGTGAAGACATAAGAACTCAGAAGGGCTACCTTTATTTGGGTTCAGCTTGATATAGAAATCAGCTTTTAGACTCTGTGCCCTGGTGACAACCTCTTAAGAATGCTTGAACAATTTAATATCCCCCGCCTTATAATTGCTTTATCTTCCCAGCCATCTAACAATAAAAATGAAACATACCGTTTACACTCAATGGAAAAGATCTCACCAGAATTCACTCCATACAACTCCATACCACAAGGATCCCCCTCTCAGCTCCATCTGTTACCTCATACATTAATCCTCTCTTAACTGAAATAGAAAAAACACTCACAGAGATTATTTTAAGTAGCATAATCCTGATTAATCACATTACCTACATGAATTGACATAGTTTATTTCTTCCATCAAAAAGCCTACCAAATTATACACTATTTTGGAAAAATACCTATCCATTTTTCTTAAAATTCAACAAACAAAAAATGGCAGTTTGGTCTCTTCTCACAGGTTCTTCATCAATCCAATAGACACGCATCCTCCTCAAATTTTCTTGGTATTCCATTTCATACTTTCAGCAAATCAAGCCAGACTAAAAATACAG